>JAVTVY010009056.1:0-45657 GCA_036873755.1 Hanleya hanleyi
AATACTGCTTTGTTCTTCATTGCCTGTGTTTTCTGTAGATGTACGCCCAGGAAAGACGAATTCCTTATCTAAATACTCCTCCCTTTCGGATTTTCTGCTTCTAATTTCTGCGACTTTCTTGTAAATGCGGTTGAACTGTGTGTACAATGTTTTACACTCAACAGAATCGTGAGAACATGTAATACCTGTAACGGAGGGATTCGTGTTCTCAAGTACTGTATTGTACTTCGAAAGAAATGTACGGACGGTTTCTGTAGAACTAAAATTTGCAGCCAAACACTCCATGTAATGTTCATACACATGCCTGTTTGGCAAAGGGGACATTGCTCCCGACCAGGACGCCATAATTTGTCTGTGGTCAAATCGACGTAGAAGGAAGAGCCCAATATCTTAATCACGGTTATAAATATTTAGATTCTAATTCTATTTACTTACGTTTTTATCTACTATATGTAATCAACCACCAGGAGATCTGTAAAATTTCAATATTATTGTTAAATTCCAATAGGCGTAACCACTTATTCCAGTATTTACTATTCTTCAACAATGAACCTAATGGCTGATCCTATTTATTATGTGATTATTATGCAAGGTTATAAAGGGTCCAGAAAACGATACAGGTTTGAAAATGTGACAAACAAAGTTTACCGTCAATATTAATCGTCACCGCTGTATTCCACGAATCTGATGCTGAAACTAAATTATCTATTTGTATGGTGGCTCAAAACTACAAACAACTGCTTAAGATAACAACAACAACGGGTCGACAACAACGACGCGAATATTCAAACGTTCAACACAGGCTCAGAAATTTATTCAGTGGATATTAAGTATCGAAATTTTATTTTTGAAAAAGTTCAATCGATAGAATGTTTTCTTCAAGCACAGATGTTGTTATTGTCTGCGCTATGTCAGCCTTATATTGACGATTTGATCAGAATGACAAGGAGAGAATATGATATCGTGTGTGTACTTGAAAATCAGCTTTTCAAGAGAACGCACTTCTGATTGCGTAACGGAATGTTCAAATTAGAAGACACGTCATCAGTTTGGTGGAGTGACCCCAACACGCACATGACATGTGCGCTTGACCACGTGATGTTTCTCAGATGCGCGCTGCAACAAAGACAAACTTGCACGTTTCGACGATGGCGGGCAAGGGTACGCTTTTTGAAAATTCAACACACCGTCGCTCGTGAGCATAATCAGGTAAAGTCAAATAGTCATTTCTACTCAAAAATGACTGAACTTTTTAACTCCGAGTGACGGGATTTTTCTGAACGGGATTTTATGGGCCAAAATCGTGTAAAATTGTCTGGCAAATTGCTTTTTTTGCTTGTTTTGTCGTCAAAATCCGTTTATTCCGTTAATATTGTACCCACGAAATCCCGTCACACGGCTTTCATAAATTTGGGATATGTTGATTACAAGTTCAGTCAATATACATGTCTTTCATGCGTAACAGCGACGGTGTCGAGCGATATTTTCAACCTAAAATACACCCAAAAACTGGAAAAAACGTGTGCCATCGCCAGAGGCTATGATTTTGACCTCACCACTCGGTCTTCAATCTTTCATTTCTAACCAACGACGTGTCATATTTCTCTCAAACTTCGGATCTAAAAAGCCTGATAAATAAGCTTTTTAATGATATGAGCTATCTACAGGTTTTTGTCGCTATGGAGCTAAATTTTACAGAAGTTCTGGACTGTTGTGCCGTTTTCGCTGCAAAATCAAGTTGCCCCCGCTTTAGGTCACGTGGGGTAAACAGTCTACATATAGCCAGTATGTGACTATATGGGCTAGATGGTACTTTTCCCAAAAATTTCACCGATTCGCTCCGAGACCCTTCCCATCGTGTTCTAAATGACGAGACGTGAAAAACAAATCCAAGCAACCCATAGTAACGCCCACAAAAAAATTGACCACCCCTCCCCCCATATAGCCAGTATGAGCCTGTATACAGACCTCGGTGACTTTTCCCAAAAATTTAACCGATTCGCTCCGGGACCCCTCCCATTGTGTTTTTTTCGGCGATTGCCCTTGCATATCCTGGGTAACTCAGGGCTGGAGTGCGGAGCAGATCGCTAGCACTGGCCCTGATTAACAGACCCTAAAAATCTATTATCCACACCCTGTGGGTACCCTTAGGATTGCCCTTGCATATCCTGGGTGACACCGGGGTGGAGTACAGAGCTGAGCACTGGCAAGCCTTATATGATAGCGCCCAAATACTATCTCCTATGGTAGCACTATAAAGAGTAATCTGTGGTTTGGCCTATACATGTACCTCAGAGATATGCCTGATGGTAATCGCACCATATAGATACATGTCATAGAATAGACTAACAGTGATATAGACTATGGGAAATATAATACATTTGGAAGATAATCACATTTCAAAACATAACAAATAAAATAAAGATATTATGCTCTACATATATATGTTCAGTATGGCACAATCACAGACCGGTTACTCCATGACCATGTAAAAAATCAGGAACCTGGCTCCCTAGGATTGCCCTTGCATATCCATAGGGACCATCAGGCTTGAGCACTGGTCCACAGAATATTTATAGATTTAAAGTTTGACATAGTTTGAGCTTGATCAGTAGCTCAGCAGTCAAATTTGAAGCACTGCATGATGAAACCAACTACCTGCAAAGTTTGTGGGCTAAATCACTTATAAAAGCACTACATGTAATCATGATATAGTTAAACGCAGGATGGTTATTATTTGCGGAATAAACGTGGGATTGTTAATATTTGAATGGAATAGTTGTCTAATGGAATGTGCCGAGACTACATGCACTACAAAAATTCTGAGTACACCAAGATGATCAAGCTTATTTCTTTGTGAAAGTTTTACTGGTTATGATCCTATTTGTTAAGAAGCATTACCTACTATCTGTAGACTATATGCAGGTATCTATTAAACTACTGTACAGTAAACGCTCAAAACTTGTATCATAAAACCTTTGTTTGGTAAGATCTACATGGAGCTGCTATATATACAACATATTAGTATCTAGTGCTGCTAATGAGAGAAAGAAAAAGAGAGAGAGAAAAAAAATCTTATGAAGCTTGATAATTTCTAAGCTTGACATAGCTCCAGTCCAAACTTTCTAATGATGGAACATGTTGAACAAAAAAGGAGATGAACCATTTTGTAATCCCGCATTATTTAACTTTTGCAGTCAGCCATTTTGTTTTTTTCCCAAAAAGGTAAACAGCAGAGTTTGTTTCCAGTAATTGGGCCTACTTAAGATAGAGAATAGATAGCTGGATACTTCTAAGCTTGACATAGCTCCAGTCCAAACTGTCTAATGATGGAACATGTTGAACAAAAAAGGAGATAAACCATTTTGTAATCCCGCATTATTTAACTTTTGCAGTCGGCCATTTTTATTTTTTTTTCCAAAAAGGTAAACAGCAGAGTTTGATTCCAGTAATTAGGCCTGCTTTAGATAGAGAATAGAAGGGTGTCTACCCAGAAAAGAATGTAGTTGTTCTTGAGAGAAAAGTAATTTTACAAATACACAGAGCGACAATCAGCAAAAATAGATCCCCCAATTTTAGAAAACAACTGTCGTTGTTGTTGTTGTGCCATGCCACGTTTTAAGCAGAATGTTTGCATTTTTCGCCAGGCACCAAACAGAAAGTTGTGCAGTAACGCAAACTCTACAAACGCAGAGCAAGCATCAGTTTAAGGAACATCAATTGATGAACATTATGAGTCAACTAAAAAGGATAGTAGTGCCCACCAAAGTTCGCAAAAAAGGATAAAGCAGCAGCTCGACAAAACACGTCCGTCCGCTCCCACCGCCCGCAATTTTCGAATCGCTAAGCTTTTTGTAATATTCTTATGCAGGTGCCCATCACATGTACAGTAGATTTCCAAAACTGGATAAAGGGCGAGTCCTCATTCTAATCAGCCCCTGTCCCACAGACGGAGTAGGTGTTACCGGTACATAGTATCAGTCATAATTTTTATATCGACTTATGTAAGAGAAAACCTTGGTCCGTATGAGATTAGGCCACCGTAAATATTTGTTTCATTTGCGTACACTTCGCCATCCATAAGATGGCTTGCGAATCGTGAGTCTCCATTATTGCGGAGCGATATCCGGTATATTACGGGATTCTGTTCGGCCTTCATCCGGCAGAGAACAGACTCGAGAAATCTGATAAATTACAGGTGTTCAAACCACTTGGGAAACAGATATAGGCTAGGCTTACCAAATATATAGGTATAAATAACTTTCGTATCACCCAAGAGGTGTGATAGATCTGTAATTTTCAACAAGTAGGGCATCACATGATTCGAAAATGGCGAGTTACGTTGGGGTTACGTCGGTAGACTTTAGCTGATTGGCTGACGAAGTCACGTGGTATTGATTTCTGGAGATTCCCTCTCGCACTTGCCGAAAGTAGGCTGTAAATGGATACACACGATCCCAGGGTCAGTCTTACCGCGTATAGATGACCGAGATGGTTACAGGTTGTATTTGTTTTAGACGATGAGTATAGAGATTCAGTTTTGCTGGACCCCCATGAGAGAGGAGGGCAGTTCTCTTAGCCTAAAAACTGTATCTGGGAGGAATCTTCTATTTCGTTTTGCAGTTTCGCGGAGAGACTATTTGTAGATGATTTGACCAGACAACGGGAATTAGCGTTTGCCGAAATTGAAGCTAGAAGGTAAGAGAGAGAGAGAGAATTAAGATTTAACGTCGCGTTCAGCAATATTTCGGCTATATAGCGACGAAAAAACAAAATTCTCTAAAAGGTAAGTCAAAATCTGTAAACCTCGCTAGAAAATGGTCGAATTGTACGGTCGGATACAAGTAGTAGGGAAAGTGCCTTTCGAGTCAGGTTTCTGGGGGTACCCGAAAAATGCGCCAGCTATTTGCCTATGTTAAATGGCTAGAAATGGCAAATCGGGAACCCTCATTTTCAAAAACAGAGTTATCTCCCCCTTTCTGTCAGTCGATCAGCGTATTAACCCTCCCATTGACCTAAAAAATTAGCATATTTGTGACGTCACAGAGGTCAAGTGCACTATATTTCCGGCTACCCCTGGGCATGTATTCTTCCGCGATGATGCGGTCTGGTGGTGATGTGATCGCGGGAAAAAGCTTCCGCGGAGAACGAGTAGTCCCCAGACTTCAAATACGCTGCATGGTCCGATTGGGTCGAGTGAGGTATCAAAGTGAAGCATTTGTGAAGGCGCATCCGATGGGCTGGGTGTGGGGTTGGAATATCGTCATTCTGCGCATGCGCGGTAGACAAAGTGTACGGAAATAGACGTTTTGGGGTTTAGGTGGGCCCTTAGTGGACCGATGGGATCGAGTGAGGTATCAATGTGAAGCATATGTGAGGGAGTATCCAACGGGCTGTGTGTGACGTGGAGCTGACGTCATTCTGCGCATGCGCAATAGACAAAGGGTATGGAAATAGACGTTCTGGGGCCTAGGTGGGCCACTAATGGGCCGATGGAGTCGTATGAGGTATCGATGTGGAGCATTCGTGAAGGAGCATCCGCCTGGACTAGTGTGTCGTTCGTGTTCGACGTTCTGCGCATGCGCAGACAAGGAATTGTGAGAAAAGCGTATGGAAATAGAAGTGTTGGGGTCCAGGTGGGCCACTAGTGGTCCTATGGAATCGTATGAGGTATCAATGTGAAGCATATGTGAGGGAGCAACCGCCTGGGCTAGCGTGTCGTTCGTTGTCAACATTCTGCGCATGCACAGACAGGGAATTGTGGGAAAAGGGTATGGAAATAGACGTTTTGGGATCTAGGCGAGCCACTAATGGGCCGATGGAGTCGAGTGAGGTATCAATGTGAAGCATATGTGAGGGAGCAACCGCCTGGAGTAGTGTGTCGTTCGTTGTCAACATTCTGCGCATGCGCAGACAGGGAATTGTGGGAAAAGGGTATGGACATAGACGTTTTGGGGTCTTGGTGAGCCCCTAATGATCCTATGGTGCCGTATGAGGTCTTATTTTGAAGCTCTCGTGAGGGAACATCCGCCTGGACTAGTGTGTCGTTCGTGTTCAACATTCTGCGCATGCGCAAACAGGGAATTGTGGGAAAAGGGTATGGAAATAGACGTTTTGGGGTCTTGGTGGGCCACTATTAGTCCTATGGAGTCGGGTGAGGTATCAATGTGAAGCATACGTGAGGATGTAAAACCACAGTACCCGGATGGAAGACGGAGGAACGACGGGAAAAACCCACTTGGAAACCCGGATGTTGACAAGATCCCGGATGTAAAATCCGCTGCCCACACATACACACACACATGCGCGCGCAATGCGTCGTGCTAAAAATAGATCACCAGCTAGCGTGCTATAAAAGGGAAGCGGCCTGGCCGTTTCATCAGACACTCTGTCAACCACCAAGATGTTCACTTGTACTACGTTCTCGAAATCATTCACTCGTCTGCACGACTTGCGCCGCCATGAGGCTACCAAGCACGAAGGAACCGCCCGGTATAGCTGTACGATATGTAGACTGTCGTTTCAGCGCCCGGATCATTTACAGCGCCACGAACGTTCAATTCATGGGCCACCCAAGCGTCCATGCGAAGAATGTGGTCGGCGTTTCAAACTGACCAGTCAGTTGCTGCGACACCAACGCACACGACACTCTGTTCCGCAGTCACGTTTGCATGAAGAGGAGCCCGTAGGCACCAGTATCGGGACAGCGGGAACTCCCACCCATCGCACGAGGGTCGACGATGATGATGTCAAATTTCGACTACATGACCGGGGCCAGATTTTGTACGACGTGGAGGGCAAAGTACACTTCGTGGACGAACCCATAAATGTTCCTAGCGATCTGTTACACGAAGACCATCCAGTGAGTGACATCTATCGGCGCCATTGGCCCATGATCCGGCACTGTTTCTACCGTCATCACCCTATTCAAGATATCTACAATTTCCGACTGACCGACCTAGCCCGTCTACGCAGCTACGTGGAAGACATCTTCAACGATCAAACTACGGCCTTCAAGTTGAATCTGGCGTTTGGTTATGTGCTGCAGCATAAGGACACAGACCAAGCCCGATACTTTTATCCGGGCAGTAACATCCGGGTATTTGACCAACCGTTTACCATCATTACCGGGCGTCGCTAGATACGATGCTGGAGAAACTGGACACCGTGAACCCCTTGGAATGGGCCCAACAACAACGCCCCAACACATAATGGGTCGTAGAGAGGATGACCAATGTCCCGTTTTTCGTTACCAAGCTGACCGACCACCCCCATCGGCTGAATGCGTCACCCATGCACTGATGAATACCATAACATGTCGTACATACTCTATATGTCTACATGCTGATCGTTGACGGCGTCAACGCCAGGTGGTGGTGGTGGTGGTGGTGTGAGGATAATAAAACGTGTATTACGCAATGTGCCTGTTGTTGTTGATGTCTCTTGGTTGTGTTTATATTGAATGGGTCTGAGCATATTGATGCGATGAGAGGAAGGTTTCGGAGAGAACGTAATTCTACACAGTAACATCCGGGTATTTGACCAACCGTTTACCATCATTAACCGGGCGTCGCTACAGCCCGTACTGGACGAAGTGGACCAATTGGATGTCTTGGGATGGGCCTATGAACAGCGCCCCAACTTCCAATGGGTCGTAGATAGGGTGACCAATGTTACGTTCTTCGTGACCAAATTACGGAATCTTCCAATCGGGTGAATGTATTCATCCATGCACTGATAAATACTCAGAATGCGCAAACAACTATCTGAGGATATGTTGCTTCAACGGTATCCTGACCTGCCCGACGATGATTAGAACAAACGGTTCAGGGCGAACATGGCCGTAGATGGAACTTTCTGAAATGAAGACTTCTGATTGGACAAGAATACATCTAACGGACAGGAACGAATATGACAGATGGAAATTGTGGCCTCTGATTGGACAAGAGTCTTCTTGAATTGTAAACATACCCAACGCGGCTCCCCCAGCGTGGGTATGATGTAACATTGGGGAGAATAAACTATATGAAAAAACTTCTTGTTGTTGTTGTTCTCTCATCTCTCATCGTTGTTGTTGTTGTTGTTCTCTCACCTGTATGTTAAGGCGTAACGACGGACGTCACTGCATTTCGAAGAATTAGTGACAATTCCATGGAATATCTAGAAAATCAGAGCTTCTGAGCTATTTCACCTGGGCGTTGAAGCATTGAGCTTGGTGTTGGCGGGCGTTACAAGATGACACCTCAAACGACGCATTCGGACCAAGGATGGTCCATCTCTACACCAAATACCATCCTTCACTGCCCCAAAATGCCCACTTTCGCTCCTACTCGTACTGATGACGTCACCAATGACGTCACAGATGCTGTGGACAGCCCTCAAATCGGGGTCTACACCCCGAGAGCTACAAGACGACACTTCCCTAGACACATTCGGACCAAAGATGGTCCATCTCTACCCCAAATACCTTCCTTCGCTGCCCCAAAATGCCCACTTTCGCTACTACTCGTACTGATGACGTCACCGATGACGTCACAGATGCTGTGGACAGCCCCCAAATCGGGGTCTACACCCGAGAGCTACAAAATGACACCTCCCAGGACGCATTCGGACCAAGGATGGTCCATCTCTACCCCAAATACCTTTCTGTACTGCCCCAAAATGACCACTTTACTTACTACAACCAACTGCGCATGCGCAGATTAACGCGACTTGCACTTAAAAACACGCCATTCTGACTCTACCCCACACAAGCTTCACTTTGACACCTTGCACGACCCATTCGGACCCATAGCGGTCCATCTCTACCCCAAGCACACCCCCACATACCCCCCAAAATGCCTGCTTTCTGTAGTACGGCCTGACTGCGCATGCGCAGACTTGAAAACGGACGAACCAGTAGTCTAGTCGGATGCTCCTCCACGAGAGCTTCAAAATAAGACCTTATACGACACCATAGGATCATTAGGCTCACCTAGACCCCAAAACGTCCACCCCGTATGGACCTATACCACATAGCCATGCAGTATAGGCCTATGGGCTTACCCAGGCCTCCAAAAATGTCACCGTTTCGCTTCGAGACCCTTCCTATCGTGTTCAAAATGACGAGACGTGAAAAATAAGTCCAAACAACCCATATCACAATGAACGTGTGTGAATTTCCCATGTTGGACCTATACCCCGATAGCCAGTATGGAGCTATATGGACCTACACAGGCCTCGGTGAACTTTTCCAAAAATTTCACCGTTTCGCTCCGGGACCCATCCCATCGTGTTTTAAATGAGGAGACGTGAAAAACAAGTCCAAACAGCCCATACCACAATGAACGTGTGTGAATTTCCCAGGTTGGACCTATACCCCCATAGCCAGTGTGGAGCTTATATGGGGCTATATACAGGCCTACCCGGTACTTTTCCAAAAATTTCAACGTTTCGCTCCGGGACCCTTCCCATCGTGTTCAAAATGACGAGACGTGAAAAACAAGACCCCACAACCCCTAGTAAAACCCACCAAAAAAAAATTGACCACCCCTCCCCCCATATAGCCAGTATGGAGCTATATGGGCCTTTTTACAGACCTACCCGGTACTTTTCCAAAAATTGGAGAAAAAAAATCCCGTTTCGCTCCGGGACCCTTCCCATTGTGATTTTCTTGGCGAGACGAGAAAAACGAGACCCCACAAGCCATAGTAAAGCCCACGAAAAAAATTGACCATCCGCCCCCCTATATAGCCAGTATGGAGCTGTATGGGGCTATATACAGGCCTCGGTGAACTTTTTCCAAAAATTTCACCGCTTCGCTCCGGGGCCCTTCCAATCGTGTTCTAAATGACGAGACGAGAAAAACGAAACCCCACAAGCCATAGTAAAGCCCACGAAAAAATTGACCACTCCTCCCCCCATATAGCCAGTATGGGACTATATGAGCCTATATACAGACCTACCCGGTACTTTTCACCGTTTCTCTTCGGATCCACGTCTTACCCACCCCGTGGGATGCTCCTTCACGAATGCTTCACATTGATACCCCAAACGACTCTATAGGACCAATAGTGGCCCACCAAGACCCCAACACGTCTATTTCCATACCCTTTTCCCACAATTCCCTGTTTGCGCATGCGCAGAATGTGGACAACGGCCGTGACACTAGCCCAGGTGGATGCTCCCTCACGTATGCTTCACATTGATACCTCACCCGACTCCATAGGACCAGTAGTGGCCCACCAAGACCCCAAAACGTCTATTTCCATACCCTTTTCCCACAATTCCCTGTTTGCGCATGCGCAGAATGTTGAGCACAAACGACACACTAGTCCAGGCGGATGCTCCCTCACGAGAGCTTCAAAATAAGACCTCATACGACACCATAGGATCATTAGGGGTTCACCTAGACCCCAAAACGTCTATTTCCATACCCTTTTCCCACAATTCCCTGCCTGCGCATGCGCAGAATGTTGACAACGAACGACACACTAGCCCAGGCGGATGCTCCCTCACATATGCTTCACATTGATACCTCATACGATTCCATATGACTACTAGTGGCCCACCTAGACCCCAACACGTCTATTTCCATACGCTTTTCCCACAATTCCTTGTCTGCGCATGCGCAGAACGTCGTACACGAACGACACACTAGTCCGGGCGGATGCTCCTTCACGAATGCTTCACATTGATACCTCACTCGACTCCATCGGACCATTAGTGGCTCACCTAGACCCAAAACGTCTATGTCCATACCCTTTTCCCACAATTCCATGTCTGCGCATGCGCAGAATGTTGACAACGAACGACACACTAGCCCAGGCGGATGCTCCCTCACATATGCTTCACATTGATACCTCATACGATTCCATATGACCAATAGTGGTCCACCTAGACCCCAACACGTCTATTTCCATACGCTTTTCCCACAATTCCTTGCCTGCGCATGCGCAGAACGTCGAACACGAACGACACACTAGTCCAGGCGGATGCTCCTTCACGAATGCTTCACATTGATACCTCACTCAACTCCATCGGGCCATTAGTGGCTCACCTAGACCCCAAAACGTCTATGTCCATACCCTTTTCCCACAATTCCCTGTCTGCGCATGCGCAGAATGTTGAAGACGAACGACACACTAGTCCAGGTGGATGCTCCCTCACATATGCTTCACATTGATACCTCATACGACTTCATCGGCCCATTAGTGGCCCATCTATGCCTCAGAACGTCTATTTCCATACCCTTTGTCTATTGCGCATGCGCAGAATGACGTCAGTTCCACGTCACACCCAGCCCGCACATATGCTTCACATTGATACCTCACTCGACCCCAGCGATCCACTATGGCCCACCTAAACCCCAAAACGTCTATTCCCGTACCCTTTGTCTACCGCGCATGCGCAGAATGACGATATTCCAACCCCACACCCAGCCCATCAGATGCGCCTTCGCAAATGTTTCACTTTGATACCTCACTCTACCCAATCGGACCATGCAGCGTATTTGAAGTCTGGGGACTACTTGTTCTCCTCGGAAGCTTTTTCCCGCGACCGCATCACCACGAGACGGCATCACCGCGGAAGAATACATGCCCAGGGGCAGCCGGAAATATAGTGCACTTGACCTCTGTGACGTCACAAATATGCAAATTTTTGAGGTCAATGGGAGGGTTAATACCCTGATCGACTGACAGAAAGGGGGAGATAACTCTGTTTTTGAAAATGGGGGTTTGCCATTTCTAGCCATTTAACATAGGCAAATAGCTGGTGCATTTTTCGGGTACCCCCAGAAACCTGACTCGAAAGTGCCCTTTCCCCACTACTGATACAGCATGAAATATATACGCTCAAGGCCGGTGTAAAAGAACAAGTGAAAAATGACTACATTGTAGTCAAAACCTGCGGCAGTGGCAATAATACAGTGAAAGACATATCAGCGGAGGTAGTGGTAATTGTAGAAAAAAGCGCCATCTGCCAGTGTTTTTCTGCCAAGGGAAGTAATTTTCAACTTGTAACCCACAATTGTAGGGATTGCGTAATAGTTCTGATACCATATATATATATATTCACTTTCCCCATTCAAAATCCGACGATTTTGACTCGGCCGTGCCGTCTATACTGAATTGACAGACGAACTCACCATGATCGCTTTGGCAATGTTTTGGTACAAGTATCGTGTATGCCAAGTTTCAAAACGTTCGGTTCAGTCGTTACTTTTTGCAAATCAAAAAGGCTTTCAAATATTTGGAAATCCAAACAAATTTCGAGGATTTAGTCATAGCGCGAAAATCTGCGCTCTTCAGTCTCCCTTCTCGCTTAATTTGCCGATCAAAATGGAAAATTTATATTTCCTTCCAAGTTATTTTTCAATAAATTTAGTATAAGGTCTATCACTTCGTTCTGTGAAACTACGGAATGGGATTTAAGGCTTTATCGAACTGTCCAAGAGGCATAATGACACTTTTTCACTATTCAAATTGAGGCCTGTTACAGTCTTGATATTCGATTAAAATAATTAATTAGGTTTCTGCATTTACGTTCGTTATCATCTGCGAACTAAATTCCTTGCCACTCTTTTCCACGCAGCAAGTCAATACCAAGACATGGTTTGCTTCTTCTATATAAATGATTAACTATTTCATTCTTAGGAAATATCATCTCATCTGACATGTCCGGCCAAGCCTTTTCGAAGGTTGCTAATTTTATTAATTTCTTTTCTTTAAAATCAAATTCTGTAAACAAGAAACATTTCCAGTCAGTATTTATGGATATCTTCCTATACTCAATTCGCGAATATGTTTGTCACTAAATCATTCCGAAGGTGATTCAAGTGCGAAGTTTCGGGGCTAGTTCACTAAACAAGGTCTGTCTCGTTATTATCTTTTGATACACGAAAATAACTGCCAAGTTAAAGTCAGTGCGAAAGGTATCTAAGTATCAAAATCAAACTCAAAACCCCCTTCAGGAAAACAAAGGCCCTTCTTTTGGCCACGAGGTCAACTAGATCGTTTTTATGGCCAGTATCTGCTATATATGACGTAATTCCATACGTAAAACTGATTGACAAAGTAACGCAAATTTTGTATAGAACCAGTAAATTCTAGCAGAAATGGGCTCCGACTTGAGAGAATGATGTCAAATGCAATGTTTCTGCGCATTGTCTGCTGATACACATAAGTATTGAATTTACGGAAGTGATTACCGTAATGCTATTCTAAAGAGATTCTGAGTGCGGAAGAGGACGGGAACATCAATACCAGCGAATCAAGGCCCTGGCTTGCGAGAATGAGGATAGCGAGGCTGTGTTCCGAAAGAGAATCATTCAAAATAGCTATTTGCCAAATGTCATGCTTGTAACCGAAAGTGCACAATATCACTGCACGACTGCGAGGTTTTGTTCGCGCACAGGGGTGTCTAACTCATTAAATACTACATAGTCATTTCTGTCCCTTCGAAGTGGGCTACCATTTGAAATTGTCCGGTAATGAGTGAGTCCATCTGAATCCTTTCGTCGGCAAAATAAGCATTCAAGATTTTATTGTACAAACACCAGTCAAAGGCAGAGTACAAAATGTTAAGAGGAATACAACAAGAGAAACAATGGAACAGTGACATGAATATTAATATTTATATATATGTTATATCTGAGAGATATGTTATATCTGAGTGTTACCGTTGATATTAGAACCTTGATTTTTGGCATGAATGTGAATTAGGGGACTGTTACCAGCATGTTTCGAGCTGACCTACTTTTGATGAAAATTTCTGATGATTTTTTATTAAAATCACTGGTGAATCTAACTTGAGCCGTGCCCATCTTAATATAGGCAGGATTTCAACTGGGGATCCAAGAGTTCAGCGTGCGTCGGAGTCCTAATGCCTACCCTACTTCTTATGTCCTGTGACGTTATTCACACTGGCAGCATGAAGGTGCATTAGGGGACTGTTGCCAGCATGTTTCGAGCTGACCTACTTTTTGATGAAAATTTCTAGTGATTTTTGATTAAAATCACTGGTGATTCTAACTTGGGTCGTGCCCATCTTAATATTGGCAGGATTTCAACTGGGGGTCCAAAGCGAATCAGCCGGAATTTCACTAACGACATCGCCTGAGTGGAGAGCGCAAATCTGGAGGTCGAAGGTCAAAATATTGGCTTCGAAATGGAGCGAATCAGGGACACGGATTATTTGAAACCGTTCCCATATGTTATATCATAACGAAATTCGGGAGGCACTTTGGGCATGTTCGGGAGTCGAAACTACAGTCCACGTCTTGAGGGATACGCATGCTCTCATGGACATAACACAGTAACGCATTAACGCTTTATCTTAACGTCTTAACGCTCGTCTCTACGCCTTAACGTACGCCTTAACGTACGCCTTAACGTCCTGTGGTAAGGCCTTTGATGCCAGAGAGAGAGAGAGAGAGAGAGAGAGAGATAGAGAGAGAGAGAGAGAGAGAGAGAATTAATGTTTAACGTCACATCCAAGGTCAAGGGGACAATTTGATAAATGAGTCTAGTTAACTGTGTGTTACGAACTGTACTTCTGTGTATTTTGTGACTGATCGTTTCAGGGGAGTTAACTCTCAGAAGTATTTGATAGTGTTACTTTAAATTTCTGAACAGGCAAGCCAGGCTCTTCGTGAAATCTGGCCAATGCTCCATAAAAAGATAAATATTACGTTATTTATTTCATATTTTCTTACGGCGACGGCGGCATTAAAACAAATGTTGAGTGGCGTTACTGCCTCACCGCAGGGGTGGTGGTGGTTATCGTCTTATGATCGTACAGTACCGATATAAAAACCTTCAATTATTACCACTAACTAATATATTGCCAAATTTGGGATGAGCGTGGGGACGTCTTGTAAGCTTTAAAATAATTTGAGCATCTGCATGCGCTCCATAGCCCACGCATCCAACGACTTTCTTGGGTGTCCCAAATACATGTATGACATTTGACCTGTGCTCTTTTCGCATTAATCTATGTCTTGTGACCCCCAACACTTGACCGTTTCTTTTGATCCCTGTCCGACTCATATTCCCGGGTGACAAGTCATTTTTCTGTTCGATACTCCGTCTTCTAGCCCTCCAGTCTATATTGTATAAAGTCCGACGTTAATTGGTTGTTCTAAACTTCTCGCAATATAATCATGTCATGACACTGAATCGAGTGGTTAAAATGCGATTTACGTAATCTTTTCGTCATTCTTGGAAAATTATCTTGCTTATCCTTTCCTTAGATTCATCTTCATTATAACTTCGTTTAACAGACTGTTGTTTCCTCACTATACCCCTCATTAATCACTATACCCCTCCCTAATATGACTGGCAAACATCTCTTTCGAGACATTAAATTTGATACTGTGAATGGGCGGATGCATCAGGATGTATACTTCATAGTCACTCATTACAAAGTTACTTTCTCTTACATCGCTCCTTTAAATCCGCACGTTATAAGATCATCAAATCGGTCCACCTTGGTTATCATCGTCTTCACTCCGCTGAAACCAGGATGAATTATTCTCGTATATAATATCTCCCCAGTTCGTACAACTTTCATAATCTCCTTCCATTTACGAGTTGTCGATGTCACACTTCCGGGTACAGTTTTCTTCAACCTTTGCTGTTCCTGAGTATTCGGTTTGAGATCGATATTTAAATGCTCACATGACGAAGAGATGACATCCTCATACATTTCCCAGAAATAGTCGAAGGGTCTTGGGTAAATACGACGACCTAATAACGAAATTGTTTGCTTCTCGATGGGGTTATTGGAAAGAATGACATACTGACAATTCCGTTCAATGTTTCTAGAGGCCTTAACCTGATCAAATCAATTTTGTAGTTTATTCATAAAATAGGTGTTATCGTGGCGAAATTCTTTAGTAAATAGGTCTTAAATTCGTGTAACTTGTTGGGCCTTTGATACCTTTTGTTTGGACCGTTTCTTCGATCTAACGTCACATAGTTCGTTTTCTATCAGATGACTTGATATTGCTATTACATCATTGTTCTTGATATTTGTATCTAATACCGCCCAAGCCGGTGCTCGGAGCCGTGTGGTTATGTCATTCATGATATCCACATGAACAGCTACAATAAAAGCGTGGCTGAGATACAAATCATGACAAGGGTCATTTTTTGTTCTTGGGATGATTTAGATATGCCGTCAGAATATTGGCCTCTTGGGTCATATGACTACTTGTCAGTAACCCGACAAGCCTTTTTCACCATCTTTAATATGAAAAAGTATTTTTGTCTTTCTAGAAAGTGATCGTATAACAATATTTCCGTTATTTTGGGATTACACTGTCTTAGTATAGCAAAGATCATTCTAGTGTTGTAAAATTGGCCGAGACCCATGCGGGATTCGAAACAGCGACCATCAGAGTAAGGCATCCAACCGCCAGAAATATACGTCCGCCATCTAAACCACTCGGCCAACGTGCCTCGCACAAAAATAGGAGGTAGCTCACCGGTAGTCTTGCAAGCGAACATACAGTACCCCTCTGATGGTCGTAATGACACAGGTCCCATAGCTGAGTACATGAGGAAGTATTCTTTGTCACTTTTTGGGGTTGGGTGACTTACTCTGGTAGTCACTGGTTCGAATTCCGCATGGGGCTGGACCAATTTTTCAGCACTAGAATCTGTGCTATACTAAGATAGTGTAATCCCAAAATAAAGAAAATAATGTCACCTTTAATATGGTGCGTTTAATTGTTATCTGTATATGGGGAGATTCTGATGGTAGACAATTCGGTTGGGATGATCAATTTCCAAGATAAATGGAACTGTGGACACTCTCGTGTTCTGGCACATATAGGCATTGTCGTGATATGACTGATAACAACTGAAAACGACGTTAAATCCTATTCACTCACTCACCCACTCGTCGCCAAGTCTTTCCATCTGTACAAATCTTTGTGATTGTTGTGTGTTGCTGTGGTTAGCATGGTGAAGAATGAAGCGCTTGGTCGACGTCAGGCCTTACAGACTTTCGACCGTTGGGGCGTTTCTTCGACCTAACGGTAACATAGTTCATTCTCCATCAGATGACTTGATAAGGCTATTACATCATTGCTCCTGGATATTTGCATCTAGTACCGCACAAGCCAGTGCTTGGGGCCGTGTGGCATGTCATTCAAGATGTCGACATGAACATCTACAATAAAAGACTGGCGGACATACAGGGATCATCTTTTTAATTCTTGAGATGTTTTTAGATATGCAGTCAGAATATTGGCCTTTGGGGATCATATGACTACTTGTCAGTACGTCGGCATCTTTTTTGAACACCTTTATATGTTGGTATTTGTATCTAATATCGCTCAGGTTGGTTGCGTTTAATTGTTGTCTTTATATGGTGAGATTCTGCTGTTCAAAGTTTCGTTCCCGAGGCTTGCCCTGTAATTTGTGACTGTGGCAATCATTGTGGAGAACGAAGCCCTTGGTCGGCGCCGGGCCTCAGACCTGTGTTCGGAATATGAATTTACTTTCTACTATATTTTTCCCGTTCGGGACGTTTCATTGAACTAACGGTCACATAGTTCATTTTATATCATATGATTTGATAAGGCTATTACATCATTGCTCTGAGATATTTGTATCCAGTTCCGCTCGAGCCGGTACTTGGGACCGTGTGGGCATGCCATTCCACATGTCCACATGAACACCTACACTAACAGCGCGACTGAGATGCAAATCAGTGATCCTATTTGGTTCTTGTGATGTTTTAGATATGCCGTCGGAATATTGGCCTGTGGGGTCACATGACTTCTTGTCAGTATGCCGGCATTCCTTTCCACATCCTTAAAATGCTGCGTTTAATTATTATCTGTATATGCTGAGAATCAGCTGGTGGAAGTTTCGTCCGCGAGGCTTGCCCTCTGCACAAATCTTTGCGATTGTAGTTTGTGACTGTGGCTATCATTGTGGAGAATTAAGCGCTTGATCGGCGTCGGGCCTCACAGACTTTCGTTTCGAATAAGAACTTGCATTCTACTAATATTTTGCCCGTTGGGGCCGTTCCTTCGAACGAACGCTCAGATAGTTCAATTTCCATCAGGTGACTTGATAAGGCTATTACATCATTGCTCTTGGATATTTGTATCTACTATCGCTCAAGCCGGTGCTATGGGCCGTGTGGGCGTGTCATTCAAGATGTCCATATGAACAGTTACAATAAAAGCTTTGCTGAGATACAAATCACAGGGATCACTTTGGTTCTTATAATGTTTTTAGATATGCAGTCAGAACATTGACTTGAGGGATCATATGACTACTTATAAGTACGCTGGCATCCTTTTCCACCACCTTTAAGCGTTGCGTTTAATAAGGCCATTCAGTATTATCAAGTGGTTTGCAGCAGATTCGAAATATCCTTCATATCCGAGATACAGTGGTATATCCGATAATATATTGCCCTATTTGGAATGAACGTAAGGAGGTCTTGTAAGCCTTTGTGTCAGATTTAAAGATTTGAGCACCGGCGTACACTTCAAGGGCCACGCATCCGCTATAGTTTCTATGGGATTTCGCTAAACATGTCCCAGGGTTCTCTTGTAAGGTATTGTGCATGGTTTTCTAGGGGTATTCCTGGGTTTCTTAGATACGTGTATGACCTTTGACCCTTGCTCTTTGGTATTGATCTATGACTTGATCTCGAACCCTTGACCTTTTTTGACAGGATTCCATGCATGTGCACGCAATATCTAGTTTTACCAGCATACATTGTTTAGACTTTTGACCTCATCATCGGAAGCAATCTACCATGCAGGTGTCAATTATCCTGAAATCTAAAATGGCTTATATAACACAACTTTAGCCATGTATGTAATCCGACACACCAAATTAAAGGCTTACAATTACAACACATATAAGGGAAGTGGGAAGAAGTGCCGACATACTGACAGAGCCACATGGCTTCACAGTATAGTCTTCTGGTTAACCTATTCTAAAGCACATACCAAGAATCTAACGATTCGTGATATGTGTTGTATCTCAGCTAAGCTTTTACTGTACCTGTTCATGTGGCAACTTGGATGACACAACCACACGGCCCCTAGCACCGGCATAAGCGGTATTAGATACAAATCTAGAGAGCTATGATGGAAATGCTCTGACAACTCGTATATCGGTAATTGGTGAGCTGTGTCGCTGTGACAACTCGTACACTGGGGATTGGCGACAAAACCGACTGCCAGATCAGTGATTTGGCTCTGGCAATTAAATTGATGTCGTGTTACATGAGAGAAGTGTCAGGATAATTCAGTTGTATTAGGATCCCAGCCTGCCATTTAAATGTTATGGTAGTATATTACATCATGGGACAGAAGAGGGAGAAAATTGCACCAGGTTTCAGGCCTATTCCCTACGATTTACGAGTATTCTTGCACGATTATCAATGGATTCATACACTCCCAATGTAGAGGTAATTGATGTTGATATCCCTTCTGGTCGACTAATAATATTATAAATATGACTGAATTCCGCACATGCTGCAGCCTCTATTTCCGTGCCGGAAGAGATAACTATCTTTGAGCATTCTCGATAGATAACCAGACTAATATGGATTTAAAAGTCGGCTAAATGGATTAGTTCAATATAATAGGTATTTCTCTGGAAGATGAGGGAAATAATGTTTGCCTGATTTGGGAATTTGGCTGTGCCATTTCGAGTATGTTTGTTCTTATCAAACACATCCCAGACAATGCATCGATTGTGTTTTATCTCAGCAAGATGGTCCTGTGATTGTGGGCTCGGAGAATATACTAAATGTGTCTCATAAATCGATCGGAATTCTTGGCAGTCGAGAGTTGGAGCTCGAGGAAATCTATCATGTATATGTCAAAACAGTTTTAAGAGATTTTCTGGATTTATTCCAAATCAACCAAAGCTGGAGCTAAGTTTAATAAAATTATCTGCATTGTCGCCTTGGTATCAAATACTACAAGAAATTCAATGGTACTGTCTGCTTCGGGGCCCAGTTTCCGGTTATTTGGTTACCACTTGGGACCAGTAACACGGATTATACAGAGAGAAACTTCAGCATTGACACCACTATGTATGTGAACTCTTCAATGCCATTTAATCAATCGGAGAATAAATTAACTTATCCCTTGGAGATGTGCAGGATATAAATAAGAACGTCAGCCTTTGTAGACTATTTCATACTAGAAAGACAAGGGACAAATTTGAAAACAGTCAATTACGACATTTATAAGCAGTAATGGTCTAGTTTTCGTTTCTGGGTCGATAATCACGCTCATAAAAGGACAGGGATAGATTGGAACCATGCTTGGTAAGATTACTATAAACTTGAAAAACCACATTATGTACGTTAGCTGAAACAGGACCAACAAATTACACAACTAATCGATTATTGTCCTAACTATCATGTTATATAACATGAGAGTCAACCACCCGGCATTTTACCTGTAGATAACGGTTACTTTTGCCGTCAAACCTCTTTTGAAAGACCATATGGGGAAACACAATTTTCATCTTCCAACATACGTGGTAGATAGCTTAATATGAAAATGCATTGGGGGCCATTTAACCTCTTCCTCCAGCTCTTACATGGTTCTGTAATGAAGGCCTTTCTCTGAGCGATCTCGCGGCTGAGATACCAAGGTTATAAGTCAGAATCCTCCGTATCCTACTCTTAAAGTGAGGTGCCGAGGCGTGCGTTCCTTTGGAGTCATATAGTTGCCTTTTAGTCGCCAGACGTAGTCAATTTTTCCCAGCTCTTACCTATCTCACCAGTCTACCCGAATTGAGTGCGCGCACACACATACAAGCCTGACTAAATCATCCCAGGGATGACAATATGGCGTCACGCTAAGCGACACATCTGATGTGACCCTTATAAAAAATCTTATAGGATCCTGTAAAATTTTGGCCCAAAATCCTATCAGATTTTTTAATACGATCCTATAAGATTAAATCCTATAGGATTTTTTGATAGGATCCTATAAGATTCAAATCTTATAGGAGCCTATACGATTCAAATCTTATAGGATCCTATAAGATTTTGGCCCAAAATCCTAAAAGATTTTTTAATAGGATCCTATAAGATAAAACCCAATGGGATTTTTTAATAGGATCCTATAGGATTTAGCTATGGAATAGATTCTGAGAAATCTTTCTATGAGAATATTTGGATGAGTGATATAAGTCATCTTTTATGGTAAATCCACAAAATACAAAATGACCCTGTAGTGTAAAATTGTAAATACATCAGAGAATGTATTAGCGTAAACGTTGCTTGTTTTGAATGTAGCACAGATATGTTACAGGGAAAGATATTCTGGTGAATTTACTAATGCAAAAAGAAACAAAAAGAACAAATAAATATAATAAATATTTTCTTTATTATATACATGTGCACTATAAATATAGATATTCACGGAGGAACGTGAACAGAGTATCATAAGCTCCATCAGTTTCCTGTAGAGCTTTGCTCGCCATTCAGTTTATATTTTATG
This sequence comes from Hanleya hanleyi, assembly GCA_036873755.1. Lineage (NCBI taxonomy): Eukaryota > Metazoa > Mollusca > Polyplacophora > Lepidopleurida > Hanleyidae > Hanleya > Hanleya hanleyi. The sequence goes on from JAVTVY010009056.1 coordinate 21,482, forward strand.
GCATTCCGAATGGCCTTCTGGGAACCGGGAAAGTTCTGAAAGAGAATGGAATAATTTGCAGTTAGCCACTGTGAGGAATAATAACAATCCATGAATGGGGCTAGATTGAAAATTTTCCGTACAAAGATCAGTACTTTTATTTCTTAGCAATTAGAATACTTCACAAATTCAATCCAATTATTTTTAAAATTAATGAAGTTTAAGTTCAATTAACTGTCTCGTCATTTAGCTACATTCTTAGTCAGTTAATAGTTTTATTTTGTATGATTGGCCTGTCCCAGGATGTAATCCAACCTTTGCGGGAACCCACCAGTAGTCTGTGAGCTACTAGGGCTCACCTTGCACCCCCCCCCCCCCCCACTACAGACCGAAACTATGTTTTTTATGTGTTTTAGGATATGTCAAATAAGAAACAATTTGTTAACAGTCGATAAACTGGGACTCACTACCCTTTTAATCACTTTTAAATTACCTCTGTGTTAATATGTACAAATTTTGTGACAATAGGGGGTAGGGTTACAAGAATAGTCTTATCTTCCATAATTATTATCCAATCTTTATAATGCGGGTCACATATTATTCAGCATTGATTGCTGCATCGAATATTTACAAGATACTATCATTATTTGTTGGGTATGACGTCACACAGGGACCATACACACAACAGTAGGAGTAGTAGCAAAAGTGGGCGTTTTGGGGGTGCGTGAGGGTATGCTTGAGCGATTGAGGGACCATTCTTGGTCCGAATGCGTCGTGTGAGATGTCAAAGTGAAGCCCTCGGTATGTAGGCCACCACTTGAGGGATTTCCACATGATCTGTGACGTCATTGGTGACGTCATCCGTAGGAGTAGTAGCCAAAGTAAGCATTTTGAGGTTGTGAAGGAAGGTTTTTTGGGAAGAGATGGACCATCCGTGGTCTAAATGGACCGTGTGGGGTGTCATCTTGTAACTCTCTGCATGTAGACGACGAATGGTATGGTTTTTGTTGGAAGTCGCATCGTGCTACTCATGCGCAGTTGAGCAGTAGTAACAAAAGATGTCATTTTGGGCGTGGGCAATGACATGTTTGGGCAATCAAGGGACCCATGTTTGGTCCAAATGGACAGGTTGGGGTATCCTAGTGAAGCTTTCGTGGGATAGTCAGACAGGCGTGTTTTTTATTGGAATTCAGGCCAGTCAGACAGGCGTGTTTTTTATTGGAATTCAGGCCAATCTGCGCATGCGCAGTTGGGGTGTAGTAAGTAAAGTGGTCATTCTGGAGAGATTGAGGTCCTATATCTCATCCAAAGATGGAGTGTAGGGTGTCATCTTGAAGCTCTCGTGGTGTAGACCACGACTTGAGGGATTTCCAGGTCATTGGTGACGTCATCAGTATGAGTGGTAACGAAGGCGGCCATTTTAGGGGTGCGTAGTGGTGTGTTTGAGCGACTGAGGGACCATTCTTGGTCCGAATGGGACATGTGGCGTCCGACTGGTCCGGTGTGTCATAGAAGTAGGGGATATGGCTAGCATGCACAGGCAGCAAATAGTGGAGAAGGGGCGCTTGAATGGGATTTTAGACTCGAGGTGGACCATTCGTGTGGGGTTTCGTAGTGAAGGGCTCGTGGGGTAGCGTCGGATTGGACTGGTATCATCGCAGGCATCCTGGTGTACCATATGCACTACGGGCTATAATGTACAGGGTGCACCACAGATACGTGCGCATGCCTGCGTTGACATCACTTTCTATCCCCAAGACCTCCGACTCCAAGAGCTCCGCGCTCCGAGAGCTCTGACTTCAAGAGATCTGAGCTCCAAGTTCTCAACCGACCCATCCCACAGCTCCGAGCTCTGTAGTTTCTCAAATTGCGGCTTCTGATTGGATAAGAGCTCTATACTACTGTCAGACTACATTTGCAGAACGATGATACTAGGCCACACACCAGTGCAATCCGACGCTACCCTACGAGTCCTTCACTACGAAACCCCTCACGACCCATTCGAACGGTTCACCTCGAGGCTAAAATTCCATTCCAGTGCCCCTCTTCCACTATTTGCTGTCTGCGCATGCCCAGCCATATCCCCCACTTCTATGACACACCGGACCAGACGGACGCTGTTCCACGAAAGCTTCGATACGTCCCATTCGGACCAAGAATGGTCCCTCACTCTCTCAAACACACCACTACGCATCCCTAAAATGGCCGCTTTCGTTACCACTCGTACTGATGATGTCGCCAATGACGTCACAGATGACATGGAAATCCCTCAAGTCGTGGTCTATACCACGAGAGCTTCAAGATGACACCCTACACTCCATCTTTGGATGAGATATAGGACCTCAATCTCTCAGATATACCCCTGCACACCTCCAGAGTGACCACTTTACTTACTACACCCCAACTGCGCATGCGCAGATTGGCCTGAATTCCAATAAAAAACACGCCTGTCTGACTATCCCCTGAAAGCTTCACTAGGATACCCCAACCTGTCCATTTGGCCCAAACATGGGTCCCTTGATCGCCCAAACACGTCATTGCCCATGCCCAAGATGACATCTTTTGTTACTACTGCTCAACTGCGCATGAGTAGCACGATGCGACTTCCAACAAAAACCATACCATTCGTCGTCTACATGCTGAGAGTTACAAGATGACACCCCACACGGTCCATTTAGACTACGGATGGTCCATCTTTACCCAAAAAACCTTCCTTCACAACCTCAAAATGTCTACTTTGGCTACTACTCCTACTGATGACGTCACAAATCATGTGGAGATCCCTCAAGTCGTGGCCTACATACCGAGGGCTTCACTTTGACATCTCAAACGACGCATTCGGACCAAGAATGGTCCCTCAATCGCTCAAGCATACCCTCACGCACCCCCAAAACGCCCACTTTCGCTACTACTACTACTGTTGTATGTATGGCCCCTGTGTGACGTCATACCCAACAAATAGTGATAGTATCTTGTAAATATTCGATGCAGCAATCAATGCTGAATAATATGTGACCAACATTATAAAGATTGGATAATAATTATGGAAGATAAGACTATTCTTGTAACCCTACCCCCTATTGTCACAAAAATTGTACTTATTAACACAGGGGTAATTTAAAAGTGATTAAAAGGGTAGTGAGTCCCAGTTTATCGACTGTTAACAAATTGTTTCTCATTTGACATGTCCTAAGGCACATAAAAAACATAGTTTCGGTCTGTAGTAGGGGGGGTGCAAGGTGAGCCCCAGTAGCTCACGGACTACTTCTGTTGCGAGAAATACATGCATATATTTAACACCTGATCAGTTGTATATATGGTTCCCATTTTACATGCAATCCAGTTCTTTTTTTTTTTTTAATACACTCAGGATGAATGAATAGGTTGACTACCATAAAGGGTAAAGAATGAAACACATCCGTACGATTTACAAAAGATTGATAAAGATGTCTATTATCCTTTCTTTAGTACTCCATGATATACAACAAGGGAGATAAACAGTTTGTGTGACGTTCTAACCAATATACGCTATGAAGATATCAACCACACATCAACCATACCTAGGTGTGCAAATTAAAGTTCCTGTCAGTCGAGTGGCTGCTTGAAGTGAGCCGAGTTCCTTGTAGCAGCTGTATTCTGGAATATTAAAGTATACAATGTAAGAAGCCATTAGAATTGAAGTGAAACAATCATGTGAATTTTTATAATTTGTCTTTGTTAATTTCTGGTTCAACTAAATCTCCATACAGGTTTTCAAATAACAAATAAATGCTTATTAACTATAAATTGTATTCTTAAATTTTTTAAATGAAATGAAATGTTCTCATTTCTCAAGATGTGGGTAGAAATGTACAATTGAAGTGTGTGAAGATCCTTAGCTTTGGTATATGAATAGTGCAATCAATAGACAAGGAAAATATAGCCTGTTATAATGATGAAAAGTCTAATCATAATTGATTATACTTTTTCTGATTACAGCTAAAAATAGGTTATGCTAACATTTTATTATCAATATATTTTAAAACATATTTCTTTACCATTTTGTCAAAAATTTGGTATGGAAATATTCTCTAATCTTCTGGAAGGAACAAAAATCAATAAATTTTATCAATCAATAAACAGTTCAAAACAACAAGATAATTTATTTAGAGCTACCAGTTATATCCCCCTGTTTTGACATGAACAGAAAGTATAAAAGCAGTTTTGTGATAAAAAATATCTCACCCTCAGGGGATTTCCTCCAGAGGAAAGTGATATTGAGACAGAGATATGGATATTTCTTTGTGAAAGCCATGCTATATGACCCATTAAATTTGACTGCAATTATAAGGTGAAGTACATTATTACAACCTGCTGTCCATATAGCAATATTTATTGGGGCCAATATCAATTTTTTAATATGCCAAGTATGTCAAGGGAAACTTGTTGATAATAATAGCTGATACTCCCGGATCTACACCACTGTTCAGCTCAGTTCTTTGCTTATTAAGTTATGAAAAACAGAAAAATTATAGTTATATTTATGATTTACTTACCATATCAATAGCTGCACTCATCACCATATGTAATACAGTTCTTCAAACCTTCTATGTTGTTATTGTTGATGCCACCGGTGTTCAATTAAATTTTCAGGGGCAGATAACTCCACCCATTTTGATGAGACAGTTAAGAGGAAAAAGACTATCAGAAACAGAAATTATATATATATTATATTTAAACAATTGATAATAATGAAGAGGATAATATAAAGTATTCTTTAATGGACATTTTTTGTTGCTGACATTATGTTAGAACTGATTCTTTTAAAAATATTTTCCCATTTTGTCCAATTTTACTATAAAATCATGGATTTGGACTGATTATAAAATCTAAATTCAACAAGATTTCTTATCTAATATGATACTATTTTGATAACACTAATATTTGAGAGACTGATATTATTAATATCTTTATTTTATTCAAATGGAAACCAATGATACAGATCTCTTTCAAAGATCCAAAAGTGCTCACAGTTCTGAGTAATATGTCAGTAACCACATGTACATGTTTCACACAGTTGCAGCTATTTTGAACTGTGAAGTTCAAATCTGATGTTTAGTGATTTCTGCCAACTTTAAGCTGGGATATTTAAGCTCTGTAGATTTGTATCTAATACCGCTTATGCCGGTGCTAGGGGCCGTGTGGTCATGTCATCCAAGTTGCCACATGAACAGGTACAAAAAAGCGTACATGAGATACAACACATATCACGAATCGTTAGATTCTTGGTATGTGCTTTAGAATAGGTTAACCAGAAGACTATACTGTGAAGTCATGTTACAAGCGTCTAGTCCGTCATTCATAATCCAGCCGTCGTCCATTAGAGAATATCCGCGTCCATAATCCAAAGACCTATTCCATTTTCCACATAACAGTATTAGCACCAAATTCAAAAAGACAATCATAGCATACATAAACATAGGCTTGTTTCCTGCAAGAGAGAAGCGGTCAACAGTTTTCAATGATGCCGGCAAGACATCATGATGTTCCAAAAATATCAAATCCGTATCGCTGATCAGCATTCTTAATCCATAATATTCGTTATAGAGTCGTCATCTAAAAAAAGATGTATCTCAGTCACGCTTTGATTGTGCCTGTTCATATGAGTACCATGAGGATCTTGAAGTACATGGGTTCATACGGCCCCTAGCCCCAGGTTAAGCGGAATTAGACACAAGTTACGAAACGTAGCGCCATAGATCTTGCACGCTACGTTCGCATTTTGCTATCAGCATGCGATATGTATCGCCAAATTTGAGAAACTTTGAGTGGAGGCGCTTGGTGGAATAGCCCTGTTTTATAAGTTTCTGCAACAATGTTTTGTGACGTTGATTAAAATCATCACATTTACCACAGGATCTAGCAAATGCTACTAAGCGAGATATGTATACGCCATATGCAGGTCCCACTGGAATATTACTATCCAGAAAGGGATAGTTTACGATGTCGAAATTGTAATCATCTCTTTGTCATAAAGTCGACGAGAGAGAATGCCCGCTTCATTTTTATAGAGATAGAGATCTAAATAAGATGTACCTGTAGGGCTATCTGTAGTTTCCTTCAAATCCAGTGAAGGTGGATATATATCCTTCACTGCGTCATTTATATAGCGATTATCCACAGCGAGAAGATCGTCTATACAGCGTTTGGTGAATGAGAAGGAACGGGCTTTGAATGGATCGGTTTTTGAAAGTGCCTGCATATAGTCATATTCATAAGAGAACAGATACAGGTCGGCCAACAGGGGTGCACAATTAGTACCCATTGGAATACCTATATGCTGCTGATATATTGTGCTGCCAAATTTCACATAGATATTTTTAATGAGAAATTCAAGCAACTCTATAAACAAAGAAACATCCCATGAATGATATCTCCTGTATGTAGTCGAGCTAAAGAATGCTTTATGGCTTCCGACATTAATATATCTACGATCAGTTTTCTTGAACACAGATACTATTAATGAACTTAGACGGTCAATAAGGTCCTGATGAGGGATTGTAGTATAGAGAGTCGAGAAATCCCATGTGGATACATGTCTGTACGGTATGTGACCTTTAGCATCAAGTTCTTCCGTAAGACATTTTGAGTTTTTCAATATCCACATACATTCAACGCCAGAGTTCTTAGAAATAGTGGCGCAATACCTTTCCCAAAATGCTTTTACCTCCTGAAGGGCCCTCGTCAATAGGGTTGAAAGAAGCTTGGTGGTGCAGCTTCTAGAACCAGCTATGAATCTAGCTTTGTATGGTGATTTATGCATTTTGGGAGTCCAGTATATTTTTTGGTATGTCGTTATGATTGGTTGGAAGACAAATACCTCTTTCCCTGAGAAACTTTTTGGGATTGTTAAATAAATCTTCCAGAGTAAATGCAGTTTGGGAGTAAGTAGACGTATTTGATGAAGATATGTCTACACTCAATTCTTTAACCAGCACCTGGTAATAGTAATATTTACATATGAATATTATATTATGCGGAGCTTTGTCTGCTGGGACTATGACGAATTTACTCTGGAGATTTGCTAGAACTTCTTGCGAATTGAGGTTTCTCAGAACTTGTTTTGCTTGGGGAAGAGTACTTCTGTCAATATGGCGGATTGTTTCAACGACCTTGCTCTTGGTGAGGTCCAGCCAATCAGCGAGTACTGTAGGTTCAACTTTTCTCGCTTAGACCAATCAATAACGTACTGTTCCAATGCAGACAGGACTATCTTCTGGTCGGCCTTCAGATTTATTCTTCTTGGCTCTCTATATTTAGGTCCCTTCATCAGGAGTAATTTCAGATCCTTATCACTCACCACATCAAGGTCACCAGTCACAATATGTTTGCATGATGTATAGATAAAGTTCAGTGTGTCGGCACCTCTTCCCACCTCCCTTATATGTGTTGTAATTTTTACCTGTATATGGCGAGATTCTGCTGGTGGACGTTTCGTCTCCGAGGCCCGCCCCCTGTACAGACCTTTTGGTCTTTGAAATATGTTGGCATTGTGGGAAGTTGATGCTGGGTCGACATCGGGCTTTACAGACTAGACTTTTGTGTTAAATGCCGTCATTTTCATCTGACGACGATATAGCTCACCAATTACTAGTGTACGAGTTGTCACAGCGACACAGCTCACCAATTACCAATATACGAGTTGTCAGAGCATTTCCATCATAGCTCTGTAGATTTGTATCTAATACCGCTTATGCCGGTGCTATGGGCCGTGTGGTCATGTCATCCAAGTTGCCACATGAACAGGTACAAAAAAGCGTACCTGAGATACAACACATATCACGAATCGTTAGATTCTTGGTATGTGCTTTAGAATAGGTTAACCAGAAAACTATACTGTGAAGTCATGTGACTCTGTCAGTATGTCGGCCCCTCTTCCCACCTCCCTTATATGTGTTGCAATTCCCAAAGCTAATTAAGATAATTGAAACTTATATACATGTAGTTCTAATTTTTTATGTTATCTTACTGTAAGAGTTTGTGGGAACATTCCAACAATTTTAGAAATCTTATTGGATTGAATCTTACAGGATTTTTCAGAATGTTATAAGATTTTTTATAATCTTATAGGATTTTTCAGAGTCTGATAGGATTTTTCATAATCTTATAGGATTTTTCAATATATTATAGGATCCTAAAGGATATCTTTGTAAGGGAATGAAAACCCATATCAAGGCGGTATGCAGAAACTACTTTATGATTTAATTAAATTCTATCGTTGACCAATTTAATCGCTGCCCTCATCCTAGAGACGTCATAATTTGTTATAGCGTCATGATTTGTATATCTATATACATGTACATGTAAAGTTTGACTGTGATATTAAAAGACCAGTGGTCGCTAGGCGGAGGTGGTCGTTATATGATCTGTTTGGTTATATTTTGTTGAAGTCGACAATGTCCACGGCGACACATCGCAAATAGGATCCTGTAGTAAGACTAGGTCATGTATATGACTGGAACCGACATCGCCGAGCTGCAGCAAGCAATGAAAGAGGATGTGTCACACTGGACTAGAATATGGCGAGTCAAAATGAGCGTTCTCAAGACCGACTACAGCGTCTTCTCCAGAGCAAGAACTACTCCCCCAGTGATATTTAACTCTCAATTGTGCACTACTTCAGTACAACTTCACACCCAAGCTGTTGGGAGGATATCTAGACGAAAACCTAAACTTCACTCACCACCTAGCATCAGTAGAGAAGAGTGCAGGCAGGGCTGTGATAGGGCACATGAACAGCTTTGACTTTGTCAGTGCAGACAAACTGGTCAAGATCTAGTCGGCCATAGTGAGATTATGCCGCAGCAGTCTGGCAGGTGGCCAAAGAATGTGACAAAAACAGAGTGCAAGCAATTCAGCATCGTGTCTCGCCCTCTTACTAGGCCTTCCTGGAAGGATCAGCAGAGAATCCTGCGAATTAGAAACAGGAGTGATACCCCTCGACTTCAGGTGGCTTGAAATTTTCATCAAAAAATGTGCCAAGCTCAGTCAGATGGATTCGACAGAACCACTCAAACAACTATTGGCATCATGGAGAGATGCACACAGGAAGAAGCACATCTCTTCATTTGAAATGATGGAACTGTTTGTCCCTAACTGGAAAACGGATAAAAAATATTGAGCCATTGGTGTCACAGATAACAAACCAGCCATTTAAACAGAACCAACCTACTGGACTATCCTGGGCTCCTCCAAAACAAGAACAGCGGAGCAAGAAGAACAGGCTCGGGTAGTCATCATTGCAATGTCTCACTAACTTAGGCCGATGTGGATCAGGAACGACCATCTACCTGCCAGACATTTACCAGTCCCTCCGAATTAGCAAACCAATCGCCTCACACGGAACCATCCTGCTGGCGGAACTGAAAGCCATCGAAGCAACTCTCAAAACCATGGTCAGCAAATTTCATAACATTCACAGTCTCCACATCCTATCAGACAGCCAATCTGGTCTCGGGATACTGGACGTGAACTGGTCAAGCACAAACTATCACCAGACCATCCAAGTCATAAAAATTCTGCAACAAAAACTACAAGCTGAAGGCACTCCTGTATGACATTCATGGGTTCCAGGACATAAAAACATCAAAGGAAATGATGAGGCGGATAAGCTTGCCAAAGAAACAGCCAAACTAGCAGTCAAACGGGGCAAGTCCCTAAGCATAGCAACAATAGGTGACATAATGAAGTCAGCGAAGACCACAACAAAGATCCTGTGGCAAAGCAGAGTCGATGCCATCAACAAGGGCAGACAGAAGATAATCAAGTTGACAACATCTAGCCGCCAGTCATCTTAGCAAATCCTGCTCATCTCTTGTAACACAGCTAAGAACAAGGTACTCTAATTTAAACAGCTACAGGATCATCTTTGACAGCAACAAGAGTCAAGACTGCAGCTCGGATAAAGGGAGACAACTGAGTGTACCACAGGACTGGACACGTGATAACGGAACTACGAGTAGTTATAGAAGGTTTATGTATACTATGATTTATTCTTTTAATTTGGTGCTAATGCTAATGCTATTATATGAATTAGGTCTTTGGCTTATGGACGCAGAAATTCTTTTATGGACGACGGCTGAATATTGAATGCCGGACTAAACTCTTGTATACAACAGCTCCGCGACGAAAGCTGAATGAAATGCACTCTTAGCGAACTGTTTATGAAAACTTAGGGTCATTGAAACTGCTCGTCACACTCTCTTACGATATGTTAGCAAGCCCAACGTTTGTGGCATTGTATCTCATTTTTGTAGCTGTGCTTATTCTCTGGTTGGTTAATTATACACGATCTTTAACTGGACCTTCTGGTATGTTGTAATGTTTTTTCTATCACCGGTTGTCTGCAGATTTATCAAACTTCTTCCGACTCTGTTTTGAGAGGAATTATTGATATATTCGTGGGTGATTAACACAGTAGTAAGCGGGTCACTGGTTCCGAAGAGTCAATCCTATTTTCCATTTCATGCTTTCACACTGGGTGATCAGAATCCGATATAACCCCCAAATCCTGTTTGTGGTTGATAGATTTCAGTACGCCCATCAGTCTGCTGAAGCCTTGAAATATACGGCTGTCTCAAACTTTTTTTTCAGATTCGCATATACCTTTGCATTCCTCCCGTCATTCGTCAGACCAGTCATATTTACGATCGAGGTCCTCCGCTGGCTTGGTAGTTTCTAGGGATCACTTTGAGTCGAAGACGAGCGGTTCGGTCGATGTACTTGTCGGTGAGGATAAAGAAACCAAACAAGTCCAAATACGCTATACGGATACCCCCTGTGGCAGTCCGCTGTTTAGGACGGCGACCCCTCAACCCTCAATGAAAAAAAATCCTCAATCCATAATCCCAAGTTACCGTCGATACCATGAGCAATCTACCTTCTCAATAATCTATTTATGCGGAAAGGCATTAAAATTGCCCTCCACGTCGAATCCTGAATCTACAGTTGCACTCCACAGGAATGTTTGGTATCCTGAACCGATAACAAACTAAGAATCTCGTTCAGATGATGATCTATTTCATAGAACACATTTACATCCCATGGCGGGTTTCCTCTCACAACTCTGTACCCCGGATGCACTATGAATTTTCATGAGGGAGCAAGTTCTGTCCATATGGAAAGCGGACCGACTCCTGTCAGAATGAACGCGCACAAATTCCTTTCATGACCGCGCACAAATCTGTTTCTAACGAATGCACAGAACTATGGTCACAATAAACGCGCACACGCGTCCTCAGAATCTCCACTACTCACTATCATAGTCACGCAAGTATGTAGGTCTATTTCTGGTTTTGGTGGGGTACCGTTTTGCTGGAGTTTCTCTCTGGACAGCAGTTTTCGTGTTGCCAACACAATCATCAGCATCATCAAAGAGGTCGATGGGCAGTGACACGCCTATACATGTGTCTGTAGGGATTACCTTGACGAGAGAGCTGTTTCTTGCTAGTGTCCCTCCATCAGAACCTCTAAGGATGATCATGGATCCTTTTGTCGCTTCGACTGTGTATGGCTGTGTACCGTATCTAGTCAACAACTTGTTGCGTCGTCTTTGTTGCACCAAAACTAGGTCGACGGGTTGAACCCTTGAACATCGAGCACCATGTCGTCGGTCTGCATGTGATTTCATTTTCCGTTTTGCTGTTTGATCTCTGGATAGGGCTTTGTTGTGTAGATCACAGACTGGAGGACTGGAAACGGAAGCTGGCTCAGGTAACTTCGTCTTTATAGCTCTATTGAAGAGAAGAGTTGCCGGTGGAACACCGGTTGTTGAGTGAGGTGTTGCTCGGTAGTTGAGCAGAAAACAGTTAAGATCTTTTTTCCACACCTTTCCTTCTGCGAAAGAACTGCGTACAGTCTTCTCAATAGTTCGTATGAAGCGTTCGGCTTCGCCGTTCGCTTTTGGCCATAACGAGGTAATTTTTCTGTGTTTGAATCCGGTGACTTCTGCATATCGTGCAATATCTGTTCCATTAAACGGAGGGCCGTTGTCTGATTTGAGCTCATCGACTATGCCATGAGTGGCGAATATACTATCCAGCTTGGGGATAATATGACTGGCTGCGGTAGACTTCATTACTTCTACCACTGGATACCTCGAGTAATCGTCGATGAGGACCAATAGATAGTCCCCAGATGGGAAAGGACCACACAAGTCAATACTGGCTTTACGCCATGGTTTGGTTGGCATGTCAGTCATGTTGAGGGGCTCTGGCTTTGCTGCTGGAGCATTAGCCTGACACGGTAGGCATTTGTTGATGTACGCTTCTACCTCTTTGTCGATCATTGGATACCAGACTTTCTCGCGTAGCAGTCGTTTAGTCTTCACTATACCTTGGTGATCCTCATGTGCTAACTGGATCACATGTTGTCGGAGTGCTGGCGGGACGACGATCCGCGAGCCACGTAACACAATTCCAAAAGACGCAATTGTCAGTTCACGACGTATTTTGTGGTAGCGTTTCAGGTAAGGATCTCGCTTTTTCCACCTACCAGATGTGATTGCTTTAGTTAGTTTAGTCATTTCCGGGTCATCTTTGTAGGATTTCTGCGGATCACCAAGCGAAAGAGATGTTCGGTCAGAAAATTCACATAGTCGTTTGCGATGCCCCGATCAGAAGACGGTTGAGATGGCTGTGGGTGACACGAAAGTAAATCAGCAGGATTTTCGGCACCGGGCTGGTATACAATTTTCAGCTCGTAGGGTTGTAGCCGTAGCTGCCATCTTGCAATCCGTACAGGTGGTTGGGACTGTGGTTTGTTGAACATCGGTTCCAGTGGCTTATGATCAGTCACAACTGTGAATGGACGGCCAAAGACGTAGAGATGGAACATTTCACACGCCCAGACGACACTTAAAGCCTCACGCTCCGTTTGTAAGTATCGCTGGTTGCCGTCTTTGTCTGTCTGCATAAGAATTGCACCGAGTCCAACTGGGCTAGCGTCCAGATAGATCGAGGAGTCTAGATCTGGGTCAAAGTAAGACACAACACTTTCAGCTGAGAGTTCATTCCTTAGCTGTTGGAAAGCAGTCTCTTGTTTGTCTGTTCATGACTATGTCGTATCCTGTCGTGTTAGCTCACGTAGAGGCTCTGTCATCGTCGCATAATTCGGGATGAAGCGAGACACGTAGTTTGTCATCCCGAGGAAACTCTTCACTGCTGCCGGGTTAGTTGGAGTAGGAGCTTGCTGTATCGCTGTGACTTTGTGCGGATCTGGGGAGACACCATCACGAAAGAACGTGAATCCGTAGAATGCGAGGCTTGGCTTGCTGAAAGCACACTTCTCCAGATTTAGGGTGATATGATTTTCCCGCAGTCGTTGAAATACCAAGCGTAGCGTTGTCATGCGTGGCCTGTGTCTCACCAAAAATGCACACGTCGTCCGACAGGTTTTTTACACCTGAAATGCCATTAAGAACTTGCTGAACCACCTGTTGAAATACTTCAGATGCCGACGATAAACCAAACAAAAGCCTTTTGTATCTCCAAAGTCCCTTGTGGGTAGAAAACGTCGTCAGGTATCGTGAATCCGGATGTAGTTCGATTTGATGGTATCCTTGTTTCAGATCTAACTTCGAGAAAACCGAAGCACTATTTAGATCGTGGATCACTCCATCAATCGTAGGCGTAGGATGTCGCTCCCGCTGGACAGCCATGTTGGGGGCCCGCATGTCTACATACAGTCGCACACTTGATTTATCCTTCTTGGGAACCACAACGATAGGGGAGACCCACGGAGTAGGGCCTTCGACCTTTTCAGTAATGTCGGCTTTCTCAAGTGATTCTAATTCCGCCTCGACTTGTTTTCTTAAGTGAAACGGGATGCGACGTGGAGCTTGAGCCACAGGTTTTACGTTGGTATCGATGTGAATTTTGAACTGGTAGTTCTTGAGTTTACCGACTCCCTGAAAGACATCTGAAAATTCGTGCACCAATTTGTCGACTGGTGGATCTGTCAGTACAGAATTTGCTGCTTTGGCCTTCAATATCTGTCCGGAATTGCATTTACACCGTCGATAGGGATTTTCAGAAGTCCCAAATCCGTAGCCGTTTCGTATCCCAGTAGCGATCCACATTTTTGGTCAGCCACATAGAATACCGCACTGCATAGCTTATGTCTCGTTTCTACAGTGGCATCAAACGTCCTTAACACTGGTAGCGGGCTGCTCGGACCATACACGAAAATCTTCGATTTTGGCCTTTTGAGCTGTATTTGTTTCCGTTTCGAAATGTTATCGTAGCTCGTCTTGTCGATGACATTTACCGATGCACCACTATCGATCAGAACATTCACACTGACACCGCCTATTGTCACATGTGTTTTCGGCTGTTTTGTACCTGGACTGATACTGCATGCCTGATCACGCACAGTGAATACATATTCGTCATCATCAATTGTGTCCCCTTGGTACATATCTACCTGGTTGACAGTTTTGCGTTTTGGATATGGTCTAGCTTTAAATTGGCCTTTTACGTTTTATCTCTGTTGAGAACTGCGGCACACATTTGCAAAGCGGTTTGATTTTCCACATAAATCACATGCTTTCCCTATAGCAGGGCAAGGCTTACCTGTGTGGGGCCAATCCCTCCCACAGCTTCTACAGGTTCCCCTCCTTTGTGAGTGAAATTGTTTCTGTTGATGTTGGGGTCGTTTAGGGGGGAATCGGTTTCGTTGCTGCTTATTTTGGCCATTTGACACTAAATTCAAAGTTTGACTAGAGGGCACCGAATGGGCTTCCATACGTTGTGTGTGTAAATTGGACGTCTCCAACGCACGTGCTACTTCTAAGATTTTGTCGAGCTGAATATTAGTGTCTCTGAGAAGCCGTCGTTTTAGCTGAGATGACTGGGATTTTTCAACAACCTGGTCAGCTATTGCGTCATTAATATCAGAAAATTCACATGTACCCGCTAGTGCACGTAGACGAGTAACAAATTGCGAAACTGACTCACCTGTTTGCTGTTCTGCTTGCTTGAAAACATACCGCTCGTACCAAATGTTTTTGCGTGGCAGAAAATATTCGTCGAGTTTTTCTGCAGCATGTGCGAAAGAATCGCCAGTGTCTGTTAGTCCGCGAAACACATCTTTCACTGATTCACCTCCTAGATGTAACAACAAGGCTCTCTTTTGCTTGTCATTTGTCACACCAGTGGCCAGAATGTAGATGTCGAATTGTTCGCGCCATTTTTCCCAACGTGTCGCCAACGATGTCTGGTCAGAGTCCGCCTGGAACGGGGGTAGAGTGGGTAAATTTAGGAGTCCTGCCATATCGGATATTGTCCGAGCTTACCACAACTCCACAAGCCAATTTATCTCGTCGCCAGATGTAATGTTTGGTATCCTGAACCGATAACAAACTAAGAATCTCGTTCAGATGATGATCTATTTCATAGAACACGTTTACATCCCATGGCGGGTTTCCTCTCCCAACTCTGTACCCCGGATGCACTATGAATATTCATGAGGGAGCAGTTATTGTAGGAAGTATTCATTGTCATTATTTATGCAACACTAAGTGCTTGGACACTACATCCACCTGTCCAAATCCTTGACGAGTTGTAGTGAGCAACAGCAAAATACTGCATATGTATGGTCGGTCATGTCTATAACATAGAGCGACATTTGGGCGATATGACTTGTGAACTGCCCGAGGGTCCGATATGTCGGCCCGAGACATGACTGCGCTATTATTATCAATATGTATGGAATTATTGACAATTCATTCAAGTTGTCCAATCAGATTCTGTGGTTACCACTTCCTGTTTGTCAATTTTGGCAGAACCAGCACAAAACTAACATTTCCAATGGATTTGCTGGTCCTTTTGTGCAAGCATCCCATTATCTCATGTCAAAGGTTTAATTGTCTGAACAATCCTGATACAACCTAGCTGTAGAATACAGACGCTCATTTTGAGGCCAGGGGCCGAGCGCTGTAGCTTGTAACCCGTCGTGAACGTGTCTGAGCTGTTCCATGAAAATTCTTATGATAATTGTCTGAATATAGAACTGTTCTTGGCCATGGTCATTCACCCCTTTAAAATATGTTCGCTCAAATGCAAGTGTTTACGATGTAAAAGTTTTGTCATCTTGTACCCAGTTCTGCTACCGAATAAGCTGCCATATTGCCTGTCATGTCGAGGCGGAATGCCACGTGACTCATTAACATACGGGTCATGGCTGTAAAACAATATCTAGTGATACATTTTTGGGGGATAGAACAAACCCACTGGGGTTTTATTCCGCCAGACATACCTTAGGTACATTTTCCTCAACGTGCTACCACGGATATACGGTAATTGTATTTGAAATATACTGTTAATAGTTTTTATGAATTTGAAACTGATGAATAAAATTGAAGTTCAGATGGAGCATATATGGCAGCTGTGAAAAGTTTCAAATAAATGAACACGGGCATTGAACGGCGATAGTGTAAACGATTGTGGTTACGTTGTTGATGGGTAAGTAACCACATTCAATTTGTAGACCATTATGATGCGAAATAAGTGGGAATTTCGTAAAACAAGGGCAATCCGGAAATGGGCTATGATTTGAAAGATAGCTGCCGTAAAATCGCTATCACTCTCGCTAAAAATTTAGCTGAAATTCCATTTCTGTCACTAGATACAACCCGGATTTCGTGCTAATCCAGACCGTTCTGTCCAGTTCCTCTATCGGTCCACAGTTCAGAAATAAGTTTTTGCTCGAAAACATTGCATTTCATGGTCCGAATTCACGAATGTCAGATAAATTCTCAATAATGTAAGATGAACAGTATCTTTTCTTCACTTGGTGTAGTGATTTTCGCTATATAGGCTTTTACTGATCGTTTACTGCTTCATTCTGCTGAAAGTTATATGAAAACGGTATTACGATAATGACGAGACCATTCGTGTGGACAATATTTGTCAAGGCGTTTATAACACTGATGTAATTTCAACAATCCTTGCGTTATGAGTGCCGTTCGTAATGATTTATAAATATTTGCGTTCGTAAGAATTCAATTCTATAAGCTGCTCTAGAAGCTAAGTAATTTGAATGTTATTACATAAATCTTTAGCAAATAGATGGCTCAATGAAACGTTGTAGACAAATGTCCTTTACCGCACACCGGTACATTTGTTCCTCCAGGAAAAATACACGAGACAAGGTACATTACCGGCTACCAATGTTCAACAGTGAAAATGGCCTAGCGGGATTCCTTTAATCCTTGTGAAAGGAAGTATATGGCTATTAGGGTAGAATTCATTGATTTCATTCCCAGCGCTCATTTGTCAACATCTCTCCGCGCTGATACGCGACGTGAGTGAGTTATCAAGGTACGTCGATAACAACTTTATAGTCTGATAAACCAGCTACTTACCGGCCGCCTTAAAGGAAGGCTTGGAAAGGAATTGGTAAGATATTTCACACCGTATCATGCACTCTACTTCACCTAAAATTGTATTAGAAATAATAAAATCGGCGTGTATTCCAAGACATAATATGAAAGTATAGAAAGCCATAGCGGTACCCGAGCGGACATACTGTCACCAGCAGTCCATTACGGCGAATATGAACAGAATAGAACCTTTATTTGTGAACATACGGTGGCCCGTAGGGGACATTAATGTTTTTTACCTTTTAGGTGTTTTTCTTCGACTTTTTCGTGTTTTCCTTCAACTTTTCCGTGTTTTCTTTCGACTTTTTCGTGTTTTTCTTCGACTTTTCAGAGTTCTTGTTCGAAATTTCTGTGTTTTCTTTCGAAAGCATCGCGAAATGAAAAAAATTGTGAAATACTTTCCACCGCGGTGGAAAGTATTTCTCACCGCGGTGGAAAGTATTTCTCACCGCGGTGGAAAGTATTTCCCACCGCAGTGGAAAGTATTTTCCACCGCGGTGGAAAGTATTTCACAATTTTTTTTTATTTCGCGATGTTTTCGAAAGAAAACACAGAAAATTCGAACAAGAACTCTGAAAAGTCGAAGAAATACACGAAAAAGCCGAAAGAAAACACGGAAAAGTCGAAGGAAAACACGAAAAAGTCGAAGAAAAACACCTAAAAGGTAAAAAAAAACATGAATGTCCCCTACTGGCCACCGTATGAACAGGATTGAACAAAAAAATCACAACCTGTTCACCAAACTCTATCAGAAGATACATTGTTCATCAAATATTTTCTCTTGGTTGATACTTGGTACCATTCCCGAAGTGTACATGGACGTGGAACTTTGAGAATGTTCGTCAGACTGTTCAGACAGTTTCCATTTCCACAAAAACACAAGCGGTCATTATACGTAGTTCTCAATAATTCTCAACGTTCTTGGGAAATCGATATGATGTTATGTTCGACAAGGTCAAGTTAAATACTTGCACTTGATGCTATTCGTATATGTTTCGTTATTATAAGGTTTAATAGGAAAACAGGAATATCATATAGACACCGTCATGCTCCCGCAACACAGCCGGGAAGTGTTACCCAGAATTAGCGCTGTTGGAGGACGCACGAACACTGTCTGAAGTCACAATATGCTTGATATACAATGTATTTCCTCTTTATGCTCAAATTTCCAACATCAATGTGTAGGACATCGACTTCTTATTGATGAATATCAAAACAAAATATCAGGAACGAAAGATCTCCTGCTGCACATATGAAATTATCCAGAACAGTTTCCACATGGGAAGTCCGGATAACCTATATTCAACCCGGTAAATCCCTGCGAGACATTTGTCGAGATCCACCAAGATTCGCAAATAAAAACCTATGCTGGGGCATGTGAAAGATGTGTACACAGCCGAATTGAACCCATGTAAAATCCTATATGTACACGTATGATATAATTCCTATATCCGTCTCAAACCTTGGGTTTCTGATTCAATACGACAGTTTGGATAGAATTGCACGATCCAGCTCAGGCAGAAACCATCCGATTTGCCATCAAGACAGTTGGCGTGGCACTACCTGTATTGGACGATTTTAATATGATGTGTACTTGCTGATAATATACTTTACGTTGAACTCTTGCCCATATTAAGATTGGCATGTGTCAGGCTGGCATGTCCAATTGGGAAATGGGACATTTTCCCCACACTTTTCGAGTCTTCGCATAAAGTCAAACTCATCTGTAGACCATTGTTCTGTTGCCAGGGTGGTTACCCTCCTAAACTGTCGGTGTAACAGTATACCGGTATAGCTGACAGGATAAGGTATACAATCTGATGTCATGAGACTGCTGGGGTAAAAAGCGATATTTTCATCCAGAGACAGCATTCGTCTATTTAACCGGACTGTAAGCTCGGCACCGCTTTTTAACTTGGAATCTGTACTTTCCATGATTGAATTAGATAGTAAAGGAATAGGTGTCAGCCATAGATCAAGTCACATGAATGGACCTTTCGTTACACTTGACGGGGCGCTACTCAATTTTTATCCCAGAAGTACTTTATGGATATTCTCTCTCCACAAGCAAAAGTTTCCACTTTACTCTTGTACACTAATAAAAAGATATTCATAAAAGGAAAGTGGCAATTTATCATGACAGAGACCCTGTTGTCAGGAATATGTGGAAAAGTGAAATTGTTATTGCATAAAAGGCTGAATAATGTTATGTTTATCATGGATGTCTCTCTCCTTTTCAAGGCTAAATGAATTGACATATTCTGTTTTGTGAACTAATGTGCGGGTGGAAGCGGGAAACGTTTTGCATGTGATGAGGGGTACCCATGGAGTACTTTTGGGATAAAAATCAAATTGCCCCCACAAATTTGCAACGAACCTTCATTCAGAGGCATAATTGAGGACTTGGCCCATGGCCAAGTACCACTGATTCGTGTTGTGTTTAGTAGTAGGTTCTCAGTCTGAGTCGGTATTATAATTAACGCATTAATCTCAATAGTTCCCCAAACTTTATTTTTATCTTTTAATTACGTTAGAGCTACTGTTTGGTCCCTTTTGTGTCTTAACCACTACAGATCTAAACTGAGGGCTCAAAATCGTGGCACTCTCGTTTTCTATCACATGCAATCATTTCCACATCGTCGAAGGCCTAAACCCAAATGCCGCCTTACACCCAAGGCATTAATATGGTTCTGCAAATTTCTTTCTCTACAAAACCGTAATCCCAGCCTTAACCTGTGAAGAGAATCCAATACTAGTACAATGCAGGCAGTTGTTTTTTCCTGTTCATTTCCTATGACAATTGGCCAATAGGGATATAGGCTTATTCGGCAATCCTCTAAATTAAATGAACCCCACCAGGAAATCGATAATAGAGGCATAAACAGAGCCCTTGACTCCTGGGAAAAAAATCTGGTCTCATTTTCTGGGCCGTAACAGAGAAGCATCCACGAAACACGCAACGAAAGAGCAATACAAAAGTATGGCTGAAGCATTTTAGACGAAATTCCCAGATCGACACGCGCCGAGACTTGAAATTAAGAATTGGAACAACTCGGATAGCAATATAGATAATGCATTTCCATTCATCTCCGTTCTGTAATTCTCCAGACACGCACACATTCTACCAGAACATCTGAATTGAATCCCATAAGAAAAGATATTTCTATATTTTCAACAATTGCTGAGCATTCTGCCTACTATTACCGGAAATGATTAAAAACGGTGTTTATAACCCGTTTCACGAAGAATATCTGATTTGGTCTGAGGTTTTGGAGGAGGAATAATAGTCACTGAAACCGATGTCCCCTCATAAATTAATAATAAATACCACAGCAAGTTTTTATGTCATGATAATTTTATGTGCTCTTGAGGTTGTTCGTGAATCCATTAAATTTATTTCTAACATAAGCAGAAAGCTTGTCAGTCAATCACCATCTAAGGCCTGGATATAGGCGTCTGGTCTGACATTTCTAAGTCCATTTTTATGCCCTGAAATCCATAATCAATAGTTTGTTTTTATAATTAGTATTATTTATTAAGCATAGTAATTCCTAGTCGTTTCGAAAATAAGTCATCTAGAGACGTAGCTGTCTTGGGTGGTCAAAATGACATTCACACTGTCGAATGCAAGAACCTGATTGAAATTGTAGTTTGAGAAAAAGGGCCAGTAGTATACATAACGCAAATTGATGAGATACCCCCTCACTGCGCATGCGCAGAACCTTGTGTGACGTCATAAGTGTATGGGCATTGGGGGGTTATTGGGGGGGTTGGGGTTGCGCATGCGTGATGTGTGGGAGGTGGGTACAAGACGGCCGCCATGTGGGAGGTGGGTACAAGATGGCCGCGAGTGTCATGATGTGGGAGGTGGGTACAAGATGGCCGCCAGTGTGAGTGAGATGTGGGAGGTGGGTACAAGATGGCCGCGAGTGTCATGATGTGGGAGGTGGATACAAGATGGCCGCGAGTGTGAGTGAGATGTGGGAGGTGGGTACAAGATGGCCGCCAATGTTCACAAATCATGATAATCAAGATATCTATCGCTCTATATATAGATGTGTGGGAGGTGGGTACAAGATGGCCGCCAATGTTCACAAATCATGATAATCAAGATATCTATCGCTCTATATATAGATGTGTGGGAGGTGGGTACAAGATGGCCGCGAGTGTGAGTGAGATGTGGGAGGTGGGTACAAGATGGCCGCCAATGTTATGGTGTGACGTCATAAGTGTATGGGCATTGGGGGGTTATTGGGGGTGTGCGCATGCGTGATGTGTGGGAGGTGGGTACAAGATGGCCGCCATGTGGGAGGTGGGTACAAGATGGCCGCCATGTGGGAGGTGGGTACAAGATGGCCGCGATCAATGAGTGCATAGAAAAAAAAAAAGTTCCGGCAAAAAAAAAAAAAAAAAATGTATTCATCCGCGGTGATGCGGTTTGGCCGTGGTTTTGGCGGTAATTCGGTCTCGGGAAAAAGCTTCCGCGGAGAAAAAGTAGTCCCTAGATAAAATGGTCCGATTGGGTCGAGTGAGGTATCAAAGTGAAGCTTAGGTGAAGGGGCATCTAATGGGCTAGGTGTGGGGTTGAAATATCGGCCTTCTGCGCATGCGCGGTGACCGAAGGGTATGAAAATAGCCTTTTTGGAGCTAGGGGAGCCCCTAGTGGACCGATGGGGTCGAGTGAGGTATCAAAGTGAAGCTTAGGTGAAGGGGCATCTAATGGACTGGGTGTGGGGTTGAATTAGGGTCATTCTGCGCATGCGCGGTGGCCCAAGGGTATGAAAATAGCCTTTTTGGAGCTAGGGGAGCCCCTAGTGGACCGATGGGGTCGAGTGAGGTATCAAAGTGAAGCATCCATGAAGGGGCATCTAATGGACTGGGTGTGGGGGTGAATTAGGGTCATTCTGCGCATGCGCGGTGGCCGAAGGGTATGAAAATAGCCTTTTTGGAGCTAGGGGAGCCCCTAGTGGACCGATGGGGTCGAGTGAGGTATCAAAGTGAAGCATCCATGAAGGGGCATCTAATGGACTGGGTGTGGGGTTGAATTAGGGTCATTCTGCGCATGCGCGGTGGCCGAAGGGTATGAAAATAGACGTGTTGGAGCTACGGGAGCCCCTAGTGGACCGATGGGGTCGAGTGAGGTATCAAAGTGAAGCATCCATGAAGGGGCATCTAATGGACTGGGTGTGGGGTTGAATTAGGGTCATTCTGCGCATGCGCGGTGGCCGAAGGGTATGAAAATAGCCTTTTTGGAGCTAGGGGAGCCCCTAGTGGACCGATGGGGTCGAGTGAGGTATCAAAGTGAAGCATCCATGAAGGGGCATCTAATGGACTGGGTGTGGGGTTGAATTAGGGTCATTCTGCGCATGCGCGGTGGTCCAAGGGTATGGAAATAGACGTGTTGGAGCTAAGGGAGCCCCTAATGGACCAATGGGGTCGAGTAAGGTATCAAAGTGAAGCTTATGTGAAGGGGCATCTGATGGACTGGGTGTGGGGTTGAAATATCGGCATTCTGCGCATGCGCGGTGGCCGAAGGGTATGAAAATAACCTTTTTGGAGCTAGGGGAGCCCCTAGTGGACCGATGGGGTCGAGTGAGGTATCAAAGTGAAGCATTCATGAAGGGGCATCTAATGGACTGGGTGTGGGGTTGAAATAGCGGCATTCTGCGCATGCGCGGTGGCCCAAGGGTATGAAAATAGACGTTTTGGCATCTAGGGAGCCCCTAATGGTCGAATGGGGTCGAGTGAGGTATCAACGTGAAGCCTAGGTGAAGGGGTATTTGATGGCTGGGTGGGTGCATGTAAAATTTTTTCTGAAAAAAAACGGAACACGGACTTTATCGAAAAACCTGGGAAAATGCCTATATGGGGTATGAGGGGTATATAGGTCGCCGGGCTTAACGGGGCTTGTCTATCAATAGAGTTATCTCCCCCGAGTTCCAGGGTGGGTGTATGTAAAAATTTTCCTGAAAAAATACGGAATACGGACTTTATTCTAAATTACGGGAAAATGCCTATATGGGGTATGGCAGGTATAGCACCATCCTGGGAAACCTACTTCTCCACATTTGCGGTATAGGTTGTGGGGTCTCGTTTTACTCGTCTCGTCATTTAGAACATGATAGGAAGTGTCCCCGTGCGAATCGGTGAAATTTTTGAAAAAAGTCACCGAACCCCATATAGTCCATACTGAGGGTATAGGATCAATGTTTGTCCCCCTGGGAAACGTACTTCTATACATTTGCGGTAGGGTTGTGGGGTCTCGTTTTACTCGTCTCGTCATTTAGAACATGATAGGAAGTGTCCCCGTGCGAATCGGTGAAATTTTTGAAAAAAGTCACCGAGCCCCATATAGACCCATACTGGGGTATAGGTTCAATGTTTATCCTACTGGAAACCCACTTCTATACATTTGCGGTAGGGTTGTGGGGTCTCGTTTTACTCGTCTCGTCATTTAGAACACGATAGGAAGTGTTGCGGAGCGAATCGGTGAAATTTTTGAAAAAAGTCACCGAGGCCTGGGTAGGCCCATAGGCCTATACTGCATGGCTATGGGTGTATAGGCCCATACGGGGTGGACATGTTGGAGTCTAGGTGGGCCACTCATGGTCCAATGGGGTCGAGTGAGGTCTTATTTGAAGCTCTCGTGGAGGAGCACTTGACTACACTAATGGTTCGTCCGTGTTCAATAGTCTGCGCATGCGCAGACTGGCCCGTAGTATAGAAAGTAGGCATTTTTGGGGGTATGTGGATGTGTGTTTGGGTTAGAGATGGGCTA